>CM073775.1:100568251-100610380 GCA_037158775.1 Hetaerina titia
TCATTTTCGATCTCTTTGATTAGTTCACAGCTGTGGGGCTCAGTCTGCAAAAGGGGAAAGTGAGGTGGCTGGGGAAATCCAAATGTGCCAAAAAAGAGGTGCAAAAAGGGATGATTTCAGCAAAAAGTGGGGAACTAGAGAGTATAGCATATGGGAGAGAAAATTGTGCACAGAGAATAAGGATGAATGTGAAAATGTAGTTTGAATTATAAGTGGGAATGTTGTTTGAATTTTACAGGATAAAAATAGGAGAGATGAGGTTAGGACAGGGTGGGTTATGATTGGTGGATTATAAATGTAAGAATTGGAGTGCACGAGCAATGGAGAGTGTTTCTGGTGTTTGGTCAATTTGAAAGAATGAATGGGAGTGGAATCACCAAACCATCTCTGCCAGAGATAATTAAATGATTTGCAAAGAAGGGATAAAAGGGAGAAAATCACGTTTGAATGTAATTGAAGAAACTTCCAAAAATAGGAATATTTGAAGTTTCAGGAAGAAGACCATGGAAGGAAATGATGCATGAATGTGGCAGAGATGACAAAAGTATGCAATGCAATGATTAATTCAGTCAATAGGACTGATAGTAGCATTCAAATTATTTTTTATTAATTGTAGAGAAATAGTCTTGTGTTTATGTTAGCCATTAATGATTGCTTTTTCAACTTAAATAATTCTTTTTCTAACAAACCGAACGGTATTAGGATTAACCTTGTGAAATTTATCCATGATGGAAAGGAGACAAACTATGCAAATTTCACTCGAATAGAGATTTATTCACGGCCCGGGTTTCAAACACTTAATAAGTATTAATTGTTTGAAACCCGGGCCGTGAATAAATCTCTATTCAAGTGAAATTTGCATAGTTTGTCTCCTTTCCAATTCTTTTTCTGTTCTAATTTTTATCACTCATACATATTTAGATCTTAGACCATGAAAAAGAAATTTACTGCATGAAGCACAGGAATGTTAAGTGCTGCCAGAAATCTGACAACAATGACCAAATAAGATGCAAGAAATCTTTCATTCATCCAAATATGGCTAATGAAATCACATCACTGGAAAGAATGAATAAAGACCTGAAAGCTCAACTTAAAGGTGTGTAAATTAATGTCACTCCAAGTCAAGCTTATATTATGAAAGCAATGTTACTGGTACTTTTTAGTGAACTACATTCACAAAATATATCCATAGATTAGTATACCATAATATAGTTTTATCTTTAACAGAAAAGTGGGATACCTTGGGATTAAGTTCTCATGATGCCGCCCATTCTATATCTCATTAACATTCTTGGAGTTGGGGCAGAAAGGTGATAAATTGATGGTAGTAAATGTCATTTATCTACATGATACAGGTGATGAGTGATTGTCAATAATTTTTTTTGTTTTTCTTCAATTTATTTGCTTTGCATGTGTTAAACTGATTTGAAACCCAGTAATTTATTTATCTTATGCTGTGTCTGACACATTTTCATTTTAACTTCATGATTTCTATTTTAAATATATGCAGGAAATGAATCCAGATCTGGCTTTTCATCACATATATTATGATTTTTGCATTTGCCTCTGCATGTTTTGTTTACTGACTCCAAGAAATGAGCCAGTATTTTTTTTCCTTTGCACTTAAATACAACGTACAGTAATGGTTAAAGATTTCAGATTTTCAAAGTAATATAATGTTGTAATCCCTGATGGACTAGATATAATGTGGGTATTCTCTGCCATGAAATGTTACATAGGCAGCAAGGAGCCACTCTCATTCCTACCAGGTTTATTCATTTTTAATTGTGATTTTTTGCATGCATAAAAGATATGGATGAAGTGTTTGCAGGTCTTCCTTCAGAATAGGAAAAAAGTTTGGTAGCTAAGCAGATAAAAGACGAAACATAATATACATGACAAAAAAAATTGGTTGCATATAAACTCTGGCATAATGATATGCCCTTTTTGTTCCATGGCACAATAAAATGTAACAATTGTTCATTCTTTGTCTCATTAAAGTTTTTGTTAATGCCGAAAAGAAATACTTTTATTATCTGTTAAAATTAGCATTTTCTTGCAAAATGGCCTATTTTTAGACGCTGTCCTAGCTCATGGCACCTGAGGAAGTGGGCAAGGGATAAGTGAATATGTGTTCAGGGGGAAGAAGGACAAGAAAGTGGTAGATGTACAATCCAGAGAAATCTCTGACATTGTAAAACAAACTTTCTGGGCCACGTGACTATTCTGTTTTTCTTAGAGGCTCTCATGCCTGCTCATGACTTGCAACAGACAGGTCCCAGTAACCCACATGGTAGTATGCAGTACTTTCAAGTTGACTGCAGTGGAACCCTTTCCAGATAGGAATTCATATTCATGAGCTACCTCATCAACCATTACAAAGATGTGGGATTTTATGAACAAATTAAGCCCACCGCATTGTGCTTCATGCCTATGGAGAGCCAAGACATCACATTTTTGTACGACTTGCCAGATACATGGATCACTTCTTAGTATCTGCCTATCACTCACACGTTTTGCTAGTCATTGTACTAATTGTGTTCCATATATTTAGTGAAATTGTGAAAGACTAATGTACAGGTGGTTAAGAAGTGGTGAAGTGACTGGGATAAGCATAAAAGTCAATTAGAATGATGTTGGTTTTATGTACCAATTTGATTAAAATACTAAAATTGCAGTTGTTATATAAGCTATACCTAATTTTGTCATATTTTTATTCTAAGTGATGACAAAGGAATCCTCAAAGAGTGAACTTAATATTTGAATTGAGAAGCATTGGTTACATATGCACCACAATTTATAGACCTACAATCACAGTAGGTTTGCATACTACATAGTCCTATTCATGAGTGTAAAAGTGTATGGTATCCTATTGCTAACTATCAGGTTATAGTATTTTCGGCATGTATTTTTGCTGTGTTTTGAAAAATGTATGAATGAGTAATTTTTCATTTTACATTTGTCATCAGAGTCTCTTGATAAGCAGCACGAAGCCATGGAGCAAGCTGTGAAATTGGCCGATCGAAACAGGGATTTAGAAAAGGAATTGCATGATATAGATCACATGGCATTAGCAGTGGAGTCAGAGTGTAAAATCTCCCTGAAGGAGAATTCTGAAAAAGTATCCAAAATTCAGGTTTGCATAAATGGTTTTCCTTTTATTAAATTGTAATTACTTTGTTCACCCAGTTGTTCACTCTGATAGAAATAATTTTGGGTTCATTTCATGGGGGAATTTCAAGATATGTCATTTAAGGGGCGTATTTACATGATCCAAAGTACAATAAAATTGGTTTTTGTGTGATAAGGCTTTAAGGCTGGAGTTTTTCTCTCATTGTCTATACAAGGTAAGGGTACTTGCATTGCATATTCACAAGTCCCATCTCAAAATATGATGATTGTCATGTCAAAAGGTCTTTTTGTGGTTGCTTGGGCATTGCAGTCATCTTGCGTTATTGATGTGGTAGGTTTAGGCAGTTTTCTCATTTGCATATGCCGGTTATGTCACTGATCCTTTGCTCTTTGTTTAATAAAGCACCGTGAAGCTTTCTTTACTCTTCTTCATCCATGATAAAACTCTTCCTTAGCATTTAGCTTACAGTTCAGGGCTGGAGAATAAACAAAACCCCACCTCGTCAATGTTAAAAATGTCCCCCAGGCTGATATTTTCCAATAAGTCTCAACTTTTCCCTTGGAAGTCCTTTCCAATACAGTCAAAGAAGCCACTCACATGAAAACCCATGTCAAAAAATGTTTTCCATTCTCGAAAGAAATTGTATCATTATAAATCTACCTTTCTGTAAATTAAATAGAAGTGCCTTGTTGAAGAGTTTGTGTTCTTTTTCATTTGGGTTCTCATTTATATCATATAAAATTATCCCTATGCAGAGTCCCTTTTGTTTCAGCAATTAACTTAAATTTTATGTTCTTTGTGATAAAAAATGAATGCATAACATTAAAAGTTAATGGAAAAATAATGAGCTAACTAATTCTACCTCTAGCTCTCTAAATGATTGACAGAGAATGATAATAACTGAATATAAAAATTCATACATATTAATATGCATTAATGGTGGCATTGTTCTGAAATTAAAGTGGATTTGTTTTCAATGTGACAGTTTGAGAAATAAAGATGTGAAAGGTACTCTTACTACCTTGAACAAAAAGTTCCCGGAATAACCACCGTGTGGCGCTCCCATCGTTCCGATTTGAGTTGTTTTTTTTTGTTAAATTGGTACATCTGTTGTTGATATTCCCTTTAAATCTTAGTGTCATAACTTGACATTTGCAAAAGTTACGTAGCCAAGAGTACATCTATCTCTGTGTGTGTTGGCGATTTTTTACAATTGCAGAAATGGATTTAAATTTGCAACAACGAACTTGTATTAAATTTTGCGTAAAAAACGGATTTAGTGGCGCACGGACGTTGGAAATGTTGGAAAAGTGTTTCGGCAACGATTCTCTAAAAAAAACGGTCGTTTACCAGTGGCACGAGCGGTTCAGAAGTGGTCGTGAGTCAATCGAAGATGATGAACGCAGTGGCAGACCATCGACATCGAAAGTCGGTGAAAAAATTGATAAAGTAAAAGAAATGTTGGTCAATAACCGCAAATTAACCATCAGAGAAATAGCGGAGGACTTGAACATTGCCTATGGATCCGCGCAAGACATTGTGGTTAATGATTTGGGTTTCCGTCGTGTAGCAGCAAAGTTGGTGCCCAAAGACCTCAATTTCATGCAAAAAAGAGACCGTGTTGACGTCGCAAAAGACATGATTTGCGAGGCTGAATCCGATCCCACATTCATCAAAAGGATCATTACTGGAGACGAGACGTGGGTTTATGAGTACGACACGCAATCCAGACATCAGGCAAGTGAATGGCGTTCACCAAATGAGCCGAGACCAAAAAAACCACGTCGTTTTCAGTCAAAAAAGAAGGCAATGCTGACGGTTTTCATGGATTACAACGGTGTAGTGCATCATGAATTTTTGCCAGAAGGCCAGACAGTAAACAAAGAGTATTATTTGGGCGTTATGAGACGTTTGCGTGAAGCAATTCGCCGAAAGAGACCAGAAATCGTCGCACAGTGCGTCGAGACCGTCGCACAGTGCTATCATTATTCGTAATTTTTTGACGAAAAATGCAACAAATACCATCCAACAGCCACCGAATTCACCTGATTTGGCTCCCTGTGACTTCTTTCTGTTCAATCGAGTTAAAAAACCATTACGGGGAACGCGTTTTAGCAGCCGAGAGGAAGTAATGGAAAAATCGCAGGAAGCACTGATGGACATACCGAAAACCGAATATAAAAAATGTTTCGAGGATTGGATCAAGCGCTGGCATAAGTGTGTTGCAGTCGATGGGGATTACTTTGAAGGCGACAATATAGATTTAGATGAATAAACTTGTATTTTTAATTTTCTGAATAAATTCCGGGAACTTTCTGATCAAGGTAGTATTTCAAATTCCACAATTTCCTAGATCTACATTTTTTTTAGCGTTGTTTGGGGAAAATGGGCATTCAACAAGCATGTAAATGCTGGGCTACATATCAATGATTTTCTGCTGATAGTACACTTACAGTGAGAATTATTCTTCCAGGTATACTTCAACCCGAGCAGTTCATTGCATTTTTTTAATTATTTATTTTCTTATGAAAAGGGTGATATGGCCTGTATGTGACACTGCATACTCACAGAATTCATAGTAGGAGTATTAAAACTGAAGTAAACTAATAGTTATTAGTATTGATGTACATGGACACCAATGTTACCATATTCAAGACAAACAAAATTAATCATTGATTTTATTTACCTTATATACTCCACATTAGAATGATACTGGTAGATTTTATGCACCAATAGGTAAAATTTAAATCTCATTATTTCATATGCATGCCCATACATTGAAAATCTTATTTGTTTTTATTCCCTCACGAAACATTTTGAACTTTAGTTAGCACTAAGTTCAAATAATCATTTTACGGATGGAGAATACATTATTTGTTATAATTAGTTTCAGAATTATATGTAAGCGATCTTATTGCTGATGATCTGATAATTGCTGATTTAATTCATCCAAATTGTAGGATAGGCTTGAGTCTAGCTTAGTTAGAATACATGATCTGGAGCAAGAAATCTTGGATTTGAAACACAAGAATGCTGATCTGAAGAAGCAAGCAGATGATAAAAATAAAGGAAGGAGAGAATACCAGAATAATGCAGAGGTAGTGTTGGAAGAAAAGAAGAAAGAAGTTGGGAAATTGAATGAAAATGGTAATCATATATATTTTTATCCATATCCAAGAGTAAACAACTTGGCAATGTAAAATTTTATGAGTAGCTGTATGGCTCTTAAAATCAATTGGTTTTGTATGATTAATGTATGTGCTTAAATTGGAGTGGCATCTTAATGATTATATTAAGAGGTTGGCATTAAGGAGTACATAAATGTAATAATGGCATGTCAAAAATGTGTTTTTCTCCCAATTAAAGATGTTCAAATGAACTTAGTTGTACATTGAGTAGTTACTAATTTTAAAAATTTTAATGTGTTACTTCTACTCATTTAAAATTATTAATATATATATATATATATTACAAAGTGGGTCGTGGTGGTCCAGTGGGTAGAGCGTTGGACTACTGACCAGAGGGTCCCGGGTTCGATTCCCAGGTGAGGCACTCTGGGCACCTGCAGCTCCACCCATGCTAGTTGATTTTTTGGGTACCAGATCTTCCTGAGAAACCATAACCGGCACGGAAAGGAACTGGCCCCCCTATCCTGATGTGTGAATATTCACATGCCGTCGGGCTTGGTATATGGGTGAGCTCTACCATCACCTACTAAACCAACCTTTGGGTTGATTACTATGTTTATGGTTTTTTTTTATATATTACAAAATGTTTATTTGATAGTTGTGCCCATCCAAAAACCTACCTTGACCGGTAGATTACCTAAGAGTGTATGGGAATTATTACCATAATCTTATGTTTGCTATAAAAATGGCGAATAGAATTAGCTAGATTCATAGGATTAATGTAATTTTTTCAGATAAAAAAACCATAAACACTATAATCAACCCGAAGGCCGGTTTGGTAGTTTTAGATATCACCCGAAAATACATTTCTGTTGTAGCGGGTTTCCGAAATTTGGTCTAGAACAATGGCATTCATTGGAGTGCAGCATTGTACAATTTTGAAATTTCATTTTCCCTGTTTTTCACCCAAGTTATTTGTTTGCTCTTTCATTATAGTGCAAGATCTTACCCAAAAAGTGGAGCACCTCTCTCACACAATTCGAAGCCAAAAGCAAAGAATACTGGAATTGGAGGGTAAACTTTTGGAGAATGCAGGGTCATGGAAGAAAGACAAACATCAGGCTACTTCTGGCAGTAATAAAGAGCATCAGGAATGGTAAATGCACATTGCTAACATATATATCATGATGCAACAAAATCTGGGGGTGTAAAAATCATTCACCTTGACCAGGATTTGAACCTGGATCCCTCTAGCCAGTTAAGCTACTGAGGTGTCCTATTAAAAGCCTCGAATTTTTGGAGATTTTAAAGGAACAAGATGTTGTGACGATATACCGTACATATGTACAATTTCACAGGCATTCATAGTTGTGCATGATACAGGTAAACAGTCCGAATGATAGCTGATGAACTGAATTTAGGAAAATCAACAGTGCGCACTATTTTAACCGGACATGATGGATGGATCCTTTACCATGACAATACGTCTGCACATTCAGCATTGATTGTTTGCCAATATCTGGCAAAACATTCAGTCATCGTCCTTCTTATTCGCCAGATCTAGCCCCTTGCGATTTTTTCCTATTCTCAAAATGCAAAAATGTGGTGAGGGGACACCACTGGGAAGATGTTGACCCAATAAAGCTTGAAGAAAAGAATTAAAGAAAACTAAAAAACACTACTGCTGAGATCTTCCAAGGATGCTTTAAACAGTGGAAAAGAAGATGGAATAAGTGCATCGCAACGGATACCACAGTCCACGAGGTTAAAGCCAACTTTAACAACACTAAGGATGTTTTACCTTTGATAAATTCCAAGAAACTCCTGGAGATGCTGTGGCGGTAAATTTTAACGGAGTCATCTGCTGTATATGCATTACAAAGCACAACTTCAGAGTGTAAAAATCATTCATATTGGATTTGAACCTGTACTGTCACTGCCGATCAATATGCTTTGTGCCCATTTTTCCTGCTTCCTTTGGATTTCTCCCAACAATCCCCTCCGTGCCATACCTCGCACTTCCTCATTTTTTTCACTTCTGTCCACTTCACCTTCTCCATTCTTCTCCACACCCACATTTCAAAAGCCTCCAATTTAAGCCTATCATTCTGCATCAATGACCGTGTTTCTGCATCATCCCTAACTACATTCCATGTCAAAGTTCTAATGAGCTTTTTCTTAGCATCCATCAATTCCCTCCTTTTAATGTATCTTGTCCTAAAAAATTATTCTCCTTATGCTTGTACTACTTTTTCCGTGGGTTCAAAACAATACTGAGATACAAGATACATATACTGTTCCACCTGCTCTAGTTTTTACCCTCCTATTTTAATGTTAACTTTAGCCTTTCTCCTTATGGAAAATTGTATGTACATTTGTTTTATTTACATTTATTCTCATCTCATATCTATCGCAATGAAATTTGAAATAAAATTTACTCAGCAGTGCTTGCAACCCCTTGTCTGACTGACATGTCGAGCTTGGTCATCAGCAAACCAAACTGATTTTACAAATTTTCCTCCGACTCTCACTCCTTCCTCCAGTTCTTCCCATGCTTCTTCAATAATTTCCTCAACATATAAGTTGAACAGCACTGGTGTTAATGGACACCATTCTGAAACATGTACTTCTTGCAGAAAAGTCTCATATCCCTTCAATCTATTCCTATTTTCTACAAAATATTCATTAGTTTTTCCCAATTCACTCTATCAAATGTCTTTTCAAAATCTGCAAAACAAGCAAATACATCCTGATTGGATCCCAGGTTCCTCTATTGGTGACCTCATTACTGCAATGACATCACGTGTGCCTCCCACCTTCCTCAACCCAAATTGATCATCCCCTAACTGTTTGCAATGTCAAACAGCATATTATTGAATGTTCTGTAGCACTCACATTTTTAGCCTTCATGGTGTAAAAATTCTTATTTTAAGGAAAATTGTGTCTTTAAAGCATGTAATTGCTTGGCTAAAATATCAAGTATTATCCCTGAAAATGTGCCTTCATTCTAACCAAATGCTGTCTGTTTTGGGCAGTCAGTTATTCATCATACTATGTCAATTTTGTTTCAAAATATTTAATGAAAACATCTCGATGTGCCACAAAACATTTTATGCTATCACAAAATGATGATGCATGGGAAAGTCCTGAGCAGTATATAATTTTGCTTTACTATTGCAAATATATAATCTATGTAGCATTATGAGAATGTAATTAAACCAGCCAAATTATCTTGTATATTTTTATTACGTATATGCATAATGTAAACATTGCTAATGCTGCTATGTAATGTTTACTAGACAGTATGGCTATAGTTTTCAACCTTTAATTATTTTTATTACTTCCAATCAAAGAATGAAATTCAGCCACACCCACATTGAGTCAACTGTTTTCTTCTTATCAGGAGTAGGACCTCTGCCACAGCATCACTGTCCAGTGAGACTGTACGTCAAGCTGATAAAGTTCATGTTGCATTTACAGATGCACGCACCAGTCCAGAAGTAAGTTATTCTGGTTTTTTTTTTTAAGATTTATGAGGAGATATATTGAAATGGAATCCATGCTCTCAGATGTATTAGAACTGGAGCAGTGCTGTCCTATAAGATCAATGGCTTTGGTCCCTCTGGTGTATCCATAAGCCCAATTATTAAGGTGCACATTGGTGAAATAGCCTTCATTGATTTATATTAAGAATAGCAGCTGGTGGAGCAGCTCAAATGTTTATCATCATTGAAATTAATTTTTTCCCACTAGAAATGGGTTAGAGAGAACACATGTTGACAAAGCATAAGGCCCTTTAAATGGTGCACATTAATGGTATGTTTTATGTTTGTTAGATATTGTTGAGTAATGTATGTATATTCATAATTGGTTCTGGTGTCCTCATCTGTGATCGTGGGTATTATTATGCCTTTTTGTAAAACAACTTGCTTTTATTTTATGTAAAGAAATTTTAAAGCTGGTATTGCAACAAACATTCCCAAAAATGTTTCATAAAAATTGGCCTGTTTTAGCATAGGTATTTACTTTCCTGCCCATTCCTGTTTCCTCTCCCTCCCCTTCTCTTCCCTTTGCACCCTTGAGTTAAAGTCTGGCCTTACCATTGTGTTTATTAGCCATCAGAACATAATGCAGGCCTCAGATCATGTTTGTTTTCCTTAGACTTAGATTATGCATTGACAGTTTGGAAAAAAATGAATTTCTCTCTAAACTATGTGTATAGTTTATTTTTTAATGAAGATTATGTTCTAAAAACAATATATTCCATCTGGGTAAGAGTTTGGTTATCATGCAAGTCTACTATGATAAAAAAATAACCCTGAGAATTGAGAATTCACTGATTCTTCATAACAGAAGCTGTAGTGCATTTTATAAATATTTAATAGGGTTCCACTAAAGTTATGCACTAGTAAATACTAAACCCCATAAATTGTACATAGATTCATTGATTATATTTCTTGCCTTTATCATAAGAGAGAACATTGATAGAGGTGAGCTGCTACTCTAGCACTGTATAAATATTTCAAATGAAACTTTTATTCATTATTTGGCTAGTTAGTGATTTATTGATGAATTGTGAATATAATTTGAAATATTATTAATAAGTGAATTTTAAATACGAATCTAAATCTAATTGATGAAGCAATTGATTTTTTGTCCTTCAATGCTTTATTCTTTTTCAATTGGAGTTCCTATTCTCTGTTTCTCTCCTTCAGACAGTCTGTGTCAATATTTCAGATTTTACTGAAACAAAAAATGTATCATTCTCTATACTGCTTTTTGTGTTCATCCTTAAGCTATTTTACAGGGATGTGCATTTTAAACTGGTGTATGATGCAACAAAGCTTCATTTGTGAAATGGAAAAGCTTTTTTGCTAGTTTTTCTAAATGGATTTTAATTTAATGCAACACGACATAGGTTTAGTAGAAGCTCTATGTCATCAGGTGAGGTTGAAAGACATTACTAGGCTCAGATAGTGCCACTTGAAGGAGAGGTCATTAGGGTGAAGGGTTTAGGTGGTGGGTGAATGTGGTTTGGAACCCTGTTGAGATGTAGTGGGTGGAGGACACCCTGTGAGTTCCCCCAAACATGGGACCCCAGTATCCCATTTCAAAAATGTATAATCACCCTCAGCAACATATTAGAATTTTACCTTTGCACATTTTATAGTATAACTTAATCTTCAGTGATAAACTTAGCTATGTTTTTATGAATTGTATTCATGTGTGATGCTCGCTGTGTTTGTTTCATGGGTGTGTATCGCAGATGTTTGTGTGTTCTCCTGTTTTTTTTATGTATCCTGTAACATATGGGAGATGTGGTAGTCATGGGGTAGAGCATTGGACTGCTGACCAGAGGGCCTCCGTTCAATTCCTGGGCATGCCTCTCAGGGTACCATCAGTTTCACCAGAGATGTGTGTTTTTCAGTTATCATAATTTCTTAGAGAACCATAGGTGGTGCAGGAAAAGGATCTGACCCCCTTACCATGACGTGTGAATTTTGCGTGTCGTCGTGCTTAGTATTGGTTGAACTCTACCGACACCTACTAAACCAACCTTCGGGTTGATCACTGCATGTTTTGTATCGTATGTGTCATGAATGGATAAGGGCTATTATAAAAAGAAATATCATCCTGTTGCAAAAATGCATAAGCTGTAAAATACTGTTCTCATCTAGGATTTTAATCATGAACAATAATTCTTTGTCACTTTCAGCTGGTGGTAAGGAAGGCACACTTTTTATCCCTTTATATTGAAATAATCCCATTAAACTAGCATTATTTGAATAGCTTATGAATATATTCTGAGGATGTGTGTTTGAAGTAACATTTTTACATTATTCAGATATATCACCAGTGGAATGAATCAGTTGAAAATTCAAGTTCATGTAGCCAGGAATCATATGGTTATTATTTTGATGAATGTGATAATGTGAAAGTTTCATTGAAATTGAATGCAGAAGATTTAGAAGAGTTTCAAAGTTCTGATTCATTGTCAAAAAATGAAAGCTATCAGGTTTGAAGAATTTTCTTTGGTTTCACAATAGTATAGTGCACATTAAATTTCTTGAGCTCTTAAAGGCTGTTGCCTACATTTAATTATTGATATAGTTTTCAATACATTAAAATCCCGCTTATACATGCTACATGTATGTGCAATGAAGCACAGATGATCAAAAAATGCAGATAACCAAATACACAGAAAATGTGGATATATACATATGGAAACTCATTTTTCTTATTGTGTGATTATTTGTGTTTTTTTAGCAATGGAAAGTACCATTTTTCCGGTTTTTCAGTCATTTTTATAAGGGTGGAATTATAGGTTTACAAGAGCACAAAATTATCATCAAGTGAATAGCAGAACATATTTCCCTCAGAAAGCTAAACCAATCTTGTGACCAGTAAATAACAAATGCCTGGTGAAGCGCGAATTTCACAAAAGGGCGTATTCATGTTCATCATATAATACCAATCAAAATAATGCAGTGTAGGCAGTTAATGACCTATTGGTTGCACATTGAAAGTATGTACTTGAGGAGAATATGGAATTTTCAGGGCTAATGAAATCAAAGGAAATTATAATGGGAAAGTACGGATAGTTCACAATTATAATTTTATTAAAATTTTGAGGTGCTGGGAAGAGAAAATATGATGGATGATTGAGAGTTTACTGTACTTTTAAAAGAAATAATATAATTTTCGTGTATTTTTCAATACTTTAATGAACTGTAGTAAGACTTGATAGTAGTTGGTGGAGAGTTGGTTGTCAGATTTAATAGTAATAATAATTCTGTACCTAAGGGTTTTTTAAGGCGTCATTGCTCATTCATAATATGCATTGGTTTTTAAGTATTTTCCAAAGTATTACGTGCTGATGCCTTTTTCTAACATTGGTTTATTGAAATTACATAAGTGAAGCAGTAGTGAAAGCCATGATGAAATTATTCATAGTTCATTTATTTACACTTTGAAAAGTTGGAAATGAACATTTGTCGAGTTGAAATGTGATTATGCAGTATTACTGGATAGAGTTGAATAATTTCAATGACCCTGGGAGCATCTGTCGATAACATGAACTTCATCTCTAATATATGGTTATTTTCCCAAGGCTTTCAAAAATGAGGCCTACAACATTTTCAAATTTGTGTTTCTTAAACTGTGTACACCTACTATTTATTTTGATTGCATTCCCTAAATTCTTTTAATACCTACTTTGATGTTACCTGAGTGCTTCAGACTTGACATTTTTGTAAATCGATTGACTTGGTGGTAGTCATGCTTTAGTGATAAAAGCTAACACTTTTGATTATCAGTGTATGTTTACATCCAGTGAAGAGGTTCTCATAACTATTTCATGCTTTACCTTCCATGGAAAATAATTTTTAATTTTTTTCTTTGGTGCAGACAAAATTCGGAGACCAAAGTGAAGAGTTGTTAGCTGCTAAGAATGACGTCAAACGATTAGAGGAAGAACTTAGTGCTCTAAGGAAACAACTTCAGGTATATTTAAAGCTTTCAATTATCTGTGATTTTGCTGGCATGTTTTTTATTGCTATACCCATCTCTTTTAATGTAGGTATTATGGTACACTTTTTATTGCAAAAATATAATTTTGAAGACTGCACTTTGGTGATATCATTTACTTCATCATTTTATATTATTAATGTGTATAAAAAAAGCATGAGTGAAAACATTTAGAAATCAATCCAATCCTGCTGTTTTGTTGGTTAGTGATTTATAACATTAACTACCCATAATTTGACTCCAAAAATAAGCCACACTATTTTTTTCCCTTGTTAATGCGGAAAATATATTGTAATTTGGTTTTTACTGTAGACCTATCAACAGCATGGTCACCATAAAGAGCCTTTAAACGATGGTGAATCTCAGTAGGAGTCACTTTTTCAGCAGTTAGAAATTCGATAACAGCACACTGTTTAACTCGCGTTGACATAGAAACAGAACACGTCTCCATACTTCCGCTTCTCAAAATACACTCGATGACTTCAATAGGCCTCAAACGTGCACATGTGCGTTGAGGGGGAATGTTACTTCCACATGCCACCAGGAGTGCTTCTGGAGGTCATTTTGTTTGTGTTCTACAAGCATGTGTGCATTAGTTTTCAGCAGGGAATGGTAAATTTGAACAAAAAAATACTGTGACGACATTACAAATAATGGAAAGAGGTCGGACTTTTTTTTTAGTTTCTGGGGACCAGTCTTGTGTCATTCCAAACACGGTCGGATAATCATGACATGTCCATTGATATTATGTTGGCCATTAAGTAATGTCACTGTTTTAATTTAATTAATGTGAATTTATTTCTTACTCCAGAAACCTGCCCTGTTATTTTTAATCGAGGAAGTTGATAAATACTTATTCTAGGATTGTTTGAAAAGTTAGTGCAAAAATAAAAAGTACTCATTTTTTTGGATTAATCAGTTTTATTTTTCAACATATCTCCCGTAGCCATTGCATTTGGTCCAATGTTGCTCCAGTTTGAATGATGCAGTTTCAGGCGTAAAATGGTGGAAATCCTTCGTGATGAAAAAAGACACTATACTTTTCCACATGGAATTTTTTATTATGACCTAGGTTTCATTACAGCATAACATCTTCAGAAGATGTTACACTGTAACCAGTGCTCCTTTTCAATTCAATTATTTGCTCGAGTTTGTTAACTTCTTTTAAATAATGAGACAGTTCCAACTCAGCAAAATAGGCATTTCTGCAGTCACCTCTTCGAAGGAATCAAATCTCCCTTCCATTTGTTCATATTGAATAAAAGCTGTAGTCTGATGGAGTCACATCTGGAAAATAGAGGGATGGAGAGTTAGAATCATTACTCATCAGTTTTGCAGTCATAACTGGAGATTAGTGGGTTGGTGCATTGCCCTGATGGAAAAGGAATTTTTATGCATGTTCTTCTGTTGGTGGAGATTACTTTTATGTCCTCTTAAATTTCATCTTCCTTCATAAAGTAATAAAAGGGTCATTTTTGCCGTCAGATAAATGTGTAATGCCAATAGAAAGTTCATTTTACTTATTAATTTTGATTTATAATTTGCTAAAAAGAAAAAGTGAGAGGAATTGGAAGCATTAATTCGAAATTGCATCTTGTGAAATATTTTCAATGTAATGTGGACCCCTTATTGTTTTTTGTTCAATTATATTGTATTCATTAGGTTTTAGAATTTCTGATTAATTTTTTGTAGAGATTACATTTCACTGTTATATATGAATGAGGATTAAATCTTTCTCTTTATTTCACTCTTTCCATTGTTTTTAACTATTAATGTTTCAAGAAACTGTATATAGTGGCATGATAAATGTTGAAAACTAAGAATTCCACCTCACTAAATATGCCATTGATAAGATGTCACTATTCTTGTAATTATCTTATATTTTAGGTAGAAACTGAGCTCCATGAAAATGAGAAGGCTAAGTTGGAAGAGTCACTAACAGGGGCGGAAGAACGCTTAAGGAAACTTCAGTCAGACCAGAGGGAGCTGAGTAGTGGTCAAGGTTCATTGCGTGCGATAATTCATAGGCATGAGAGCACGATATCAAGGCTTGAGGAGTCCTTGAAGAGTTCTCAGTCTGAGTACCAAAGGGAGAAGAACTTCAACAGCCAACTGAAGTAAGGTTATTGCTAAAGTAAATGCTTTGAACTAATTATTTGTTGAATTCAAGTGTCTTCTCCAGGTAGGATTCAAAAGTGATCATTTAGATAGATGTTGTACTGAACTATTTTTTGTTTTACCAATGAAATCTTCCATGGATTTGTTTTAATTAGAACATAATTATCTTTGATTGAAAGCCATGTACATATAACCACAGGCTTGTCAGTATATAAATGCACAGTTTGATGAGAAAAAATTAAACTCAAATGTGAAAATTCATGTTTTGTCCTATTTTGATTTATTTTTTAACTCATTTAGCTTTATTTTGGTCACATCTGCCATTATTCTGTCAATGTCTTTTCATATGTTGGTATAGAACTCTTCAAGAGCAAACAGAACGTGCCCTGGTTGAAGCACAATCAAAACTATCGCAATTAGCTAGTGAGCAAAATATTTTGCAAGACCGTATGAAGGGAAGTGAAGAAAACAGCTTGAAAGTAAACAAAGAAGCAAAGTTGCAGAAGGCAGAATTAAATAAACTTCGTGATAGCCTGGTCCAGCTGGATCACGATAAAGATAGCCTTATGGTAAGCTTGTTTATTATATACATGGAATGCTCTTCAATACTAAATAATCTGGTACATTCTCTTTGATTTGAATGGCACTTCTTGAATGTCATTTGGTTATTAAGTGTTAATTCTTACAATGCCTATAGGAAACCAGATTACCTCTGTTCGTCTACATTCTTTGGCTTAAGCCACATTTACCAGCGGGTGATTACATAGCCATGTCAAGTCATTACAAAGCACTGTTTTCCAGTGCTGGTCAGGGACTTCTCTGACAGCAGGAGGACCAGGTCCATGAACAACCAATTTCCTTGAAATTTAGTGCTTACTTGGCATATTCCCTAACTTAGTGCTTTTTTGGTGCATATGTGGTATTTGCCACCGAGCAGAATACAAATATTATTTCATCTCTTCAAATGCAACCGTGCTACTAATACAATATCATACATACAGTTATGCCATAGATATTTCCGCACAGGTAACCATGGTTAAAGTTCACATCATGATCCACTCTTTAAGTTATCTGTATTCCAAACAATGGTTTGCTATGATTTCAATGAATACAAGTTACCCAAAGCCGTACTCTTGGGGGCACTAGTTAGGGGACACGGGGGAGGGTGCAAAGAATAAGGATGACAAAACTGCACACACTCTCTCACTCCGGTATTTGCAGTGCAAATTGACCGTTGCAAGTCACAGACACACACGCACTCAGGGTTTACGGGGGAAAAAACCCCTCGCCAGGGACCACACACTCAGACAAGGCAAACCAAACCACACGCACTCCTTCACTCCGGTATATGCAGTACAAATTGACCGTCGCAAGTCGCAGACACACACGCACTGAGGGTTTACGGGGGAAAACCCCTCGCCAGGGACCACACACTCAGACAAGGCAAACAAAACCACACGCACTCCTTCACTCCGGTATATGCAGTACAAATTGACCGTCGCAAGTCGCAAACACACACGCACTCAGGGTTTACGGGGGAAGAAACCCCTCGCCAGGGACCACACACTCAGACAAGGCAAACAAAACCACACGCACTCCTTCACTCCGGTATATGCAGTACAAATTGACCGTCGCAAGTCGCAAACACACACGCACTCAGGGTTTACGGGGAATTAAACCCAACGGCAGGGACCCTTCACTCAGACAGACGTAAAGATAGAATAAGTAAAGGAACGGCACACACTCCCTCACTCCGGTATTTGCAGAGCAAATTGACCGTTTGTGAGACGCAAACACACACGCACTCAGGGTTTACGGGGAATTTAACCCAACGGCAGTGACCCTTCACACAGACTAGGAATACGGAAAGGGGGGGAAGTACACTGTGATGCAGTGTACGTGGGGAAAAAAATAGTGCCGAAAACTTAGGTTTTCGGCACTATTTTTTGCAGTGTACGTGGGGAGTAAAACAATAATTTATTCATGCAACAAAAATTAAAACATGACGAAGCTAAAACATTAGTCTTGGGATTGAACCACTTACCTTAGGGATGATGTCAAAAAATGCTACCATTGCAGCAGAGGGTAGACACTTCTACAACTTTGAAACATAATTATCTCATAAATTGATAGTCATCAGGAAACCGAATTACCATATTTCAGTGAAATCAGTCATCCATGGGCCTGGTCATTGATCTACTTGTTGGCTTTGCCTTTCATGATATTTGAAATTAAGCTGGATCATAATGATGAGATAACAAATATAAATGTAAAATACGAGGGTAATTTGAAAAGTTCTCAGATTGAAATAAAAATACATGTCTTACCTCAGTGAAACTTTTTAATTTGCAATGTAGTCTCCCTGTACACTAATGCACTTGATCCAGTGATGTTCCAATGTCTTGATCCCATCTCAAAAATTAGATTCTTTCAGGACTGCAAAATAGTTGTCTATTTCTGCTGTTTTTTCTTTCTTTGAAGAAAATCTCCATCCACAAAGGAAAATTTTAAGCTCAGGGAATAGATGGAAATCTGATGGAGCTAAATCAGGTGAATAAGGCTGGTGTGGCAACAATTTGTATCTTAGTTTATGACCACTTGTGTGTGGTCGTGCATTGTGAATATGAAAGCTTCCTTGCCAAACTTTGCCTTTTTTCATGTACCTTTTTCTGTAGTTGGTCCAGGAGGTTAGCATAGTATTGTCCAGTAATTGTTTGACCAGTGAGATAATACTCTTTATCTGCAGAATCCCTTTCACATCACAGAAAACTGAAGCCAACCCCTTTCCTGGCCGACCGTATTGCCTTTGCTTTATTTGGATCATGGTGTCTTCACTGCTTTGACTGCTGTTTTATCTCTGTGGTATGATACTGGGCCCAAGTTTCCTCTGTGGTCACAAGCCAGAGAGAAAATCTTGTTGGTCGCTCTTAAAACAAGTCTAAAATTCCAAGAAACTGCGGGAGATGCCGCAACAGTAACTTTTAATCCCGGTCAAGGCACATGATTTTTACTCTCTGAAATTGTTGCATTATAATACACATAGCGGATGACTCCGTTAAAAGTTACTGTTGCGGCATCTTCCGCAGTTTCTTGAAAGAACAGGCTAAGTGTTTGAAATTGGCTTTAACCTCGTGGACTGTGGTGCCTTGCGCACGACTACGAATGCCTGTGACATTGTATGTACGGTATTTCGTCACAACATCTTGTTCCTTTAAAGCCCCCAAAATTTCAGAGTGTAAGAGGACGTCTCGGTAGCTTAATTGGTTAAAGCACTCGGCCGGATATCGAGGGATCCGGGTTCGAATCCCGGTCAAGGCGAATGATTTTTACTCTCTGAAATTGTTGCATTAAGTCTAAAATTGTTCTGAAATTTCCATTCTGATATGTTTGTCTTCCTGCTTCAAGAGTTGTGGCGCCTATCCAGCAGATATTTATCTCACATCCAATTCCAGTATTAAAATAGGATTTGGCCTTTCAGATGTTATCCCTGCAGCTTCAGCAATTTCTCGCACTTTCAGTCGAGGATCCTCCATGTCCATTTTAATGCATTTTTGCAATAATTTATGAGTTAGTGACACATTTTGGCCAACCACTACAGGGATCATCATTTAAGCTGTCCCAACCAAACTTGAACTCATTTGTCCACTTAACAACAGGTGAATATGAAGGAGCACAGTCCTCCAGATTGTTCTGAAAGTGGCATGAATTGCCTCTGCTTTCATACCTTTCTTTATGAAGTATTTAACCACTGCTTGAATCTCAATTTTTCCATCTTCACAAATCACTAGACGGAAGCGACAACAGAAAGGCATCCACACCACAGATCTCCCAGACCACTGTTGCACTACATGTTTACCCATAAAGGATTACCTTTTACTATGCGGGAAACTCGTTGAACTAGCGCTGACATCTGATTGTGATTCCGAGAACCTTTCAAACTACCATCGTAAAAGCTTATCTACTGGATTTCATCAAAGTTGTCATGTTTAATTTAGTAACATCTGAGAGTATCGTCAATGATGACAATATATTTACTCATATACTTACTACATTGTCAGATCAAAATTGATGAGAAAACAGAGAGGATTGTGGCACTAGAAGGTGAATTAAAAGTGAAAAATTCTCGGATGGCCCAACTTGAATACACCATTGCTGAGATGAAGAAAAAATTTGAGTGAGTAAATCAGACTAAGATAGTGGTATCAAGGCTTTTAAAGAGATAATTTTTGGATGGGTATGTTATTTCTTACATTATTGATTGTGGAATATCATAAATTAATATAATGGAATAAATGTATTTATGTAAAAGAAATGATTTACGTAACTATTGTTCTGTGTTTGTGCCCCTCTATAATTATTCCCTCCACTAATTTCATTTGCTTTATGTATTCCAATTATTATAAACTACAATCTGTTCATCTTGGAGGTATAATATGTAAATTCATCATTAAATCCAAATTACGAATATTAGACTTAAGCATACGACTGTGCGAGCAAAATCTACTATATAGTTTATTAAATAAAACAGTTTCTGGCATAATTTGGTGGAAAATTTTCATATTGATGTTTTTTTTTAAAATGAAACCACTTTGCTTTTCCACATAAACTTTTTATTCTTACGACCTAGGTTTCGTTATAGCGTAACATCATCAAGTAAAAATACCAACCGACCAACAGAAAAATGACTGCGCCGTTAGGGGCATCTGTTCTGATGTCCAGCTGCTGCTGATTAACGAAGTATCCACATCTACATCTACTCAATACCCCACAAGCTGCTGCAAGGGCGTGTGGCAGGGGGGTACGGATAGAGTTGTTTCAGGGTGTGTTAAGGGTTTAGGAGGTGTGTGTGGATTTTGTGTGAAATTACGGTATTAGAGGCTGTTGGGCATGGTGGTGAATTTGGGATGTTTATGTTTGAAATGAGGGTTGTGTACGTATGTCCAGAGGTTTTCCAGAAGGGGTTTGTCTGTATGTGCTAAGGATTTGGGGAAGGATTCAGCAATAGATTGGAGGTGTGTTCCTAGGTCAGGTAGCTTTAAGTCTTTTTGGAGGGTGTCATTACGAACAAACAAGGGTGCATTTACTATTTTTCGAATGGTTTTATTTTGAAGTAAAAATAACTGACTGACTGATGCTTAAGTACTGCGCCGTTTGGTGCATTTTATACCGATACCCAGCTATGCTGATAAACAGTTGTGTGATATAAGTGGCTTAAGGGCGAAATTAAGCTAACGAGTATACTATTTGGTGATTATTAGGATTCATTTAGACTTGTTTTTGCACGTTTGTATTTAAAATGGGGATTATCAGAATAGTCCCATAAAGGTTCTATGGGAGGGTTACCAGTATTTCCTATTGCTTGCTGAAATGACAGGGCTAGGTCTCTTAGATAGGTTGGTAGGTTTGGTATTTTGAGGTCCTTGTGAATGTCTGAGTTTCGGACGAACCAAGGGGCGTTAGTAAGAGTTCGCAAGATTTTATTTTGAAAGCGTGTCAGTTTGTTCAGGTTTTTTGCAGCTACTGATCCCCAGGCTGGATAACCGTAGGTTAAGATAGGTCGTATCATGAATTTGAACAGAAGTACCTTAGTAAGAAGACGGAGGGGACTCGTGCGCTTTATGAGGGGATAGATTGAGAAAAAGGCCACGTTGGCCTTGTTAAGTGCATATTGGGTGTGTGCTTGTCAAGTGAGTTTCTTGTCCAGTTGTACACCAAGAAATTTGGCAGATGATGCCTGGGGGATCTTTTCCTTGCCTTTGCAAACCTACCAACCTATCTAAGAGACCTAGCCCTGTCATTTCAGCAAGCAATAGGAAATACTGGTAACCCTCTCATCGAACCTTTATGGGACTATTCTGATAATCCCCATTTTAAATACAAACGTGCAAAAACAAGTCTAAATGAATCCTAATAATCACCAAATAGTATACTCGTTAGCTTAATTTCACCCTTAAGCCACTTATATCACACACCGTTTATCAGCATAGCTGGGTATCGGTGTAAAATGCACCAAACGGCGCAGTGCTTAAGCATCAGTCAGTCAGTCATTTTTACCTGATGGTAGCTGCAAAAAACCTGAACAAACTGACACGCTTTCAAAATAAAATCTTGCAAACTCTTGATGGAAAGGAGACAAACTATGCAAATTTCACTTGAATAGAGATTTATTCACGACCCGGGTTTCAAACACTTAATGTCATCTTCAGGTTCATCTTCAACACTTAATGTCATCTTGCATAGTTTGTCTCCTTTCCATCATGGATAAATTTCACAAGGTTAACCCTATTACCGTTCGGTTTGTTGCAAACTCTTACTAATGCCCCTTGGTTCGTCCAAACTCAGACATTCTCAAGGACCTCAAAATACCAAACCTACCAACCTATCTAAGAGACCTAGCCCTGTCATTTCAGCAAGCAATAGAAATACTGGTAACCCTCTCATCGAACCTTTATGGGGACTATTCTGATAATCCCTATTTTAAATACAAACGTGCAAAAACAAGTCTAAATGAATCCTAATAATTACCAAATAGTATACTCGTTAGCTTAATTTCGCCCTTAAGCCACTTATATCATACAACCGTTTATCAGCATAGCTGGGTATCGGTGTAAAATGCGCCAAACGGCGCAGTGCTTAAGCATCAGTCAGTCATTTTTACCTGATGATGTTATGCTATGACGAAACCTGGGTCATGAGAATAAAAAGTTTATGTGGAATTGCAAAGTGGTTTTATTTTTAAAAAATGTCAATATATAGTGGATTATAATGGTGGACTTGAGTAGTGAATGAAATGTATACTTGAAATTTTGTAGTGCATCAAAATACAGGGTTCGTCCGGAAGATAAGTGTACTGATTTTTTCCCCGCCGCTCCAGGCGCGCCCAGCATCGCTCTGACGGGCTGCGATTGGAGGGGGGTATGTTGGCAAGCGACGCTGAAAAAGGCAGTCGGCTCTGAGCTCTGGTGTAGTGAGGAGCTCTGTTAACGCGAACCTCCACGCTTGACCCACGTCACGGAACGCGATGCCGAAGTTTTTGGAGCAGCGTTATTCCATCAAATTTGCGGTAAAGCTTGGAAATCGTCTACCGAAACTGTCGGTATGATTAACCAGGCTTACGGGGAGTCAGCCATGTCCAGAAACATGATCTTTCGGTGGCACAAGATGTTCGTGGAGGGCAGAGAAGAGGTCGACGACGAACCACGGCCTGGACGTCCATCAACGACACTCACCGACGAAAATGTGCAAAAAGTTCGCGATGTACTGAACTCTGATCGTCGCCTTAGTGTTCGGATGATAGCAGAGCAGTGTAATGTGCCAAAAACAATAGTGCACGAGATTATTAGGGACCAATTACAAATGCGAAAAATTTGTGCAAAGTTGGTGCCGAAAGTGCTCAGTGATGATCAAAGACTCAATCGTTTGGAAATCGCGACACAACTTGCGGATCACTGCAAAAATGATCCACATTTTTTAGAGAACGGTGTTTCTGTTTGAAGATAAGGAGGAGTTTGAAAGGAACGCGATACGGGACTTTGGACGCCGTCAAAGAGGCCGTGACGACGTGTATTCGAGAGGTTCCCGATGATGCCTTCGCGGGGAGCATTCCAGGAATGGGAACGCCGCTGGAACAAGTGTATCGACTCACAAGGGTCCCATTTTGAGGACTAATAGCTTAAGATATGTAAAAGTGTAATAAATATTTTTTTCTGAGCTCAGTACACTTATTTTCCGGACGAACCCTGTATATGGTAGTATAAAGATATAAATCGCATTTTAGCATTCATGAAGATATGGTAAAGTTTAAGCTAAATATCACTAACTGAGGCTTTATGATAGCTATGTGTACATACTTGGTTAGTATCCTTCTACCATATTTTAGAGTTAAAATATACAGTATGAACCATGCTTGAATCTGGAAGAAAGTAAAAACTGTGGAATCATCATTTAAAATACATAAAATGATTGTTTTGCTAATTTCAAAATTAATTGAAAAGGAAAACCCCATTTTTTGAATTCCCCAAATTTTTAGTGTTGGATGGAATCAGCAAGGGTCAATGTAAGAACTCATAAACTCATTTGTTCAAGCATTGTATTGCATCATGCACCTAAAATTTACATTGGAAGCTCTGTTCTGGGAAGTGGCCACCCTACTGCAAGGCAGGACAATGTGATTGGTGTTGGGTGATGTGTCATATTGTGACATTACATGAGTGAATGCTCTTCCATGGCTTCCTTGCTGCATTCTTAGAATCATCAGAGCTGTAGTTCACATTTAGCTTATCCTAGTTTTATTTGAGTGAATAAAGTGTAAGATATACATACATCCATGAGGCTAGTTATCTTGTATTTCTGAAAATTGATTGTATCATCTACATTCCTTTGCAACATACTTAGCTATTGCAATTTTAAATCATCTTAGAATTGTTCCCTTCTTTTGCAACATGCAACAATCTTCTTGTCATGTTCTTTTTTTTTAAATTCAGGCATAAAATAAGTGTATCTATAAAAAAAATAAAATGAAAGGCATAATTTAATATTGTGTTTACTGCATGATATACATATTTCTATGTTTATGTTAGACATGCTATGCAAATTTCTTAAGTGTTAGAAGTGGTTTACTTATGTTAGTATCACACATTTCAACAAACTGTTTCTCCTGCTTAATTTTTAAAAATTGACCTCCTTAGCATTATCATACTTTTCCCACTTTGAGTAACCTCTTGTGATTGCATATATCTCGATACTTATGGTTTTTTCAGTGTCACAATTGATGAAAGTGTATTAAGAGATCATGAAAGGCGAAACTTGCAGCAAGAAATTGATAGACTTCAGCAGGAACTTTCAGCGTGTAAAGTTCAAAAGGAGAATGCTATTCGTGAGAATAGGTTAGTTGATTGAAATTTATGTGAAAAATGGTTCTGTTGAGTAATTATTTTGTACCTAAACTTAATTTTAAGCTCCTAGTGCTGTCTATATTTTGGTGCCCTTTACCTTGGCTCATGGATGTTCAAATAGCTGGGCTTGCTAACCTATATTAGCAAAACCCACAGGTTTTGGGGATACCCAGATTTCAGTGGAGTTCCCATATATGGTCTAGTATAATGATATAGGCCAATATGGGCTAGTCATCAGTAAATGAAATGTATCTGAAAACAAGCTTCATAATTATGAAAGAGGAAGAGTAAACACTGCGTATCAATTATGTTTCTTGACAGGCGGATTCAAGATGACCTGGCCTCTTTGACAAATGACTGTCGAATAACCCACCGTGAGCTAGAAGACAGCCGACGTGAAGTAGAAGATCTAAAACTTCAGTTGCAAGGCTATGTTGATGAAGTTCGTCGCATTGAAGAACTTTTGGCTCGCAAGGTATAAAATTATGTATTTACCCATATTTTATGGTACTTTAAGCAATAATCTTATGAATAATTAGTCTAATTTTTTTGGGTTGTCTATATTTTTTGCTAATACATGGAACATTTTAATTTGAAAATGTTATTTGTGTCTTCACTGATCATATTTGTATTATTTTCTTTTGAATGGAACCTTTAAGGAGGAAGAACGAAATGATCTTTTGGATCAATTCAGATGCTTGAGTGCAGAAGCTTCCGTTTTGGAGTCAACAAATCATTCCCTTGAATCAGAAACTACTGATGCACGCATGCAGCTGCGAATGACTAATGAGCGCATTGTGGATCTAGAGAGGCAGCTGGATGATAGCCACTCCCTTATTCGAGGATATGAGCAACAGGTACTATTGTATAAACATTATGAATTTTCATTCTGTATAAAAGCCTGCAATGTATATCATGTGGCTTGTCAATACTCTCCGAAAAATTTATTTACTTTTCTCAGATATCCACTTTAACAAGACAAGTTGCCACATTTGAGATGCAGTTCCGCACCATGGAAGATCATAGGTCAAGGCTAGAAGCTGATCTTTCAGCATCTCGTGAGTTGTGTCGTAAACTTGACGGTCAAAAGGATCAGCTAATGGAACGTATCTCCACTTCATCATCAGATAAAACATCAGTAAGTGCATTAATGCTTTATTTCCTTGTGGTTATCCCTCTACTATTTTATAATTGAGAACTAAGGTTTGTACAGATGACTGCTCATATCTGGATGTTTAAATATTGAAAGCTAGAAGTATCCAGAGAAACTGAGATTATGCCGATGCTTTGATGAAACAACTTCTACATAAATTGATTTCAGCATCAATCCACAAGTCTTTAAGGGAAAGAAATATGCTTATTTTATTTGGTTGAAAATAGTATAGGTCACAATCAGTGTATCAATGGAATAGCATTAAATATTTGTTATTCTTAAATCTTCTGTTTCTGTGAATGTTAATACAAATTCTTGCTTGGATAAATTGTATTTCTTGAATGAAAGAAACCAGTTTTTTACTGAATAAATAAACTTGGTATTTTTTTCCCCCAAAAAACTTAGTTCGCACAAAAATTTTTTTTATGTGGAAAAATACCAGGTTTACTTATTCAGTGATCATGAATTTTCACAAAGTAGAGCCACAAACTATCAAATTACAAGCAGTTTTTTATTAAATGTATTTAAAAAAAATAAAGTTAACCATTTATGTGGAGGACATTAGCTATGATCTGTTAAGTGAAGAGCGTTATTTGAAATTGCCTTAGTGGGCAGCCCAGTGGCCACGAAGTGGTGATGTTTGCAGAACATACGGCAGTGATATGCATTGATTTAGCAATGCCAGTCAGTCAAGAAACTGTGGGAGATGCCACCACAGTAGCTTTCAAAGAGTCATCCACTAATGTGCATTACAATGCAACAATTTCAAAGCATAAAAAATAATTCACCTTGACCTGAGTTTGAATCAAGGTGAATGATTTTTAATGCTTTGAAATTGTTGCATTGTAATGCATATTAGTGGATGACCCTTTTGAAGCTACTATTGTGGCAACTCCCTCAGTTTCTTTGAATTTTTCAAGGGTAAACACCCTTGTGTTTGAGCATTGCCTTTAACCTCATGGACTGCAGTATGACATGCATGGCTAAAAATATTAGTGACATATTATGTACAGTATTATGTTATAACATCTTGTTCCTTTAAAACCCCTATAATTTCTGAGTGTATTAGGATCTTTTGTAAGCTTAATTGGTTAATGCACTTTACAAGATATTTAGGCATCTGGGCTAGAACCCTGGTCTAGACAAATGATATTTATGCTTTGAAATTGTTGCATCATGATGTTGTCTTGTTTTTGTTCACAACATTAATAATAATAATAATAATAAATTTATTTGTCCGGAGATTTGTTGCATATTCATACATACACAAATATAGGACACGTCAAATATAATTTTTGCAATTTCACAATAGAAGAGATACAATATATAAATATATATATATATATATATATATATATACATACCAATACACTAGTATAATTACATATCAATTGTTTAAGCCGGAATTGATGCATTGCGACAATTCAAGGTATTCATTTACAGAATAGAACATATTATTTTTTAAAAGGTTAAACAGCTTTTTCTTGAAAACAGGTACTTTTGTTTCATATTTGATTTCATGGGGAAGTTTATTGAATAACCTTAAGCCCATTGCTTTGGGCCCATGGGCAGTATTGTATGTCCTGACAAATGGTTGGTGCAGGTCATTGCAGGTCCTTGTGTAGTGACTATGGTAATTGTGGTTGGACTTATAATGGGAAATATTACCCTTTGCATGTAAGATGACATTAAATATATATATGCAAGGTACTGGTAATAAACCAAGTCTTTTGAAGAGAGGTTTACATGGTGCATCGCAAGGAGCATTGCTCATAATGCGTATAATCCTCTTTTGGATTTTGAAGATTATGCCCGCATGGGGAGAGGAACCCCAGAAGAGGATACTGAAAGTAACACGAGAGTAAAATTCACCATAGTAAATGGATAGAAGGACCTCTAAATTTACAGAATACCTAATATTTCTAATAAGGAAGCATAGGGAGCTTAACTTGCTGCGTAATTTGAAAATATGTTCCTCCCAAGACATGTTTTTCTGTAGGATTACTCCCAGGAATTGGGTACTGGAATTTTGGGGAATGCTCACACCTTCTACATCTACTGAGATTGCAGATGAAACTTTCTTTTTATTCGAAAAATAAATCAGGCTGGACTTATTTAAATTGGGCTTTAGAAAGTTATGAAGACACCATGCATTGAAAATCTGAGCTACTTCGGCTGCTCTTTCTGTCAAGCTGTCTACTGAGGAGGCTGATACAATGATATTTGTATCATCAGCATACAGTATTGGGTCTATCCCCTTAATGAGCTTAAGATTGTCTGGGAGATTATTGATATTGATTAAAAATAAAATAGGACCAAGTACAGAACCCTGGGGAACACCCAGTGTTACTTCTCTACCAGGGGAAACAAATTTGGAGCCATTACTTGAGAGCTCAACATACTGATGCCGTTCACTTAGATAAGATTCAATCCATTTGTAGGGCGTGCCTCTTATACCATAGCATTTCAGTTTATATAGGAGTAACTGATGATTGACGAAGTCAAAAGCTTTACTGAAATCGAAAAATAATCCTAGAGTTTCAGTTCTATTATCCAATCCTGAAAGTATTTGATTTACCATGTGATATGTGGCTGTTGTAGTGGACCTTGTTTTCCTAAATCCATGTTGAGATGTGGATAATAGCTTATATGTCTCAAGATATGATACAAGACGTTGATAAAAAATTATTTCAAATATTTTCCCCAGCTGGTTTAACAGGGATATTGGTCTATAAGAATTCATTGCCATTTTGCAACCTTTCCCTTTGTATATTGGCACAATTTTTGCTGATTTAAGAGGGCTCGGGAAAATTCCAGTTTTTAAGGATTCATTAAATAAGAACAGCAGCTGATCCTTAATAGCATTAAACGACCTTTTTATGACTATCCCTGGGATGTCATCTAATCCAGGACTAAATTTGTTAGGTAATTTATTGATTATGTTGGTCAGTTCCCTGGCTGAACATGGGAATATATATAATGAATTGCATGAGTTAGGAATATGAGAATAATTTGCTGAGTTGACTGAAACTGTGGGATTTTGATGGGATAGATAGAAATCATTCAGGATGGAGGCCATTTTAGAGTAATCTGATATAGCAGTACCAGCGGAGTCCTGCAGTTGAAGATCTTGTACATGATGTCGACCCTTTGATTCGTTAATAATTTTCCAAATCTCTCTAGATTTATTGTCTGCATTGGTAAGTCTAAGGTTGTTGAAAGATTTTTTGGCATGCTGTAAGGTTTGGCGATAACTTTTCTTGAGTACTGAGTATTCTTGGCGATCTGCTGGATTTGATTTACTTTTGTAATACACTGCGGCATCTTTCATTTTCTTTGAAAGCCAACGAATTTCATCAGAGACCCACTGACTTTTGTAGTTAACAGAAGAGCTTTTGTTTTTTGTATGCTTCAGGACACGGGGAAAGCAGATTTCAAAGTAATGTAGATAGGTGGAATAGAAATATTCAAAGCTAAGGTCGAAGGACTTAAAGGAAAACAAATCGGACCAGTCATGGGAATTTAATAAGTCACAAAAGGCGATCATATTCTGATCAGAGAAATACCTTTTGTAGTATTTTTTACTTTCTTTGGATGTGGACACAGCAATTGTAGAAAGAAGTGGGTAGTGATCAGATATGTGGGCATTAATGGTATTTGTTTGTACTAGATCAGGGTCGATATTAGTTAGTACATTATCTAAAACTGTTTGCGAACTAGCACTCACTCTAGTAGGTTCACTGTTGGTAGCATTGATGTTGAATGACGTCAGTAAATCCATGAATTCCTTTATAGCTTTAGAATCAGCCATAAAATTACAATTAAAGTCACCTGTAATTATTATGCATGGCTCATGGATTGACCTATGGATTATTTCCAAGAGTTTCGTCAGTTTGGTCAGGAAAACGCAAAAGTCACTCTTCGGCGAACGATAAATAGACAGTACATAAAAAACAGTAGTATCCATTTTGAAGCAGGAAACACAGCATTCAAATGATTGTTCTTCATTGAGAAATTCGTATGGGTAACCAATGGGAATATGGGAAAAACATTCAGACAATAGGATTAAAACACCACCATTTTTGTGAACAGTCCGGCAAAAGGCACTAGCCATGACATACCCAGGCACATGAAGAGAGTCTAGTTCACTCGCATTTAACCAATGTTCGTTGACACAGATCACATGGGGTTGGTACTCGTTTACTAGAACCTCGAGGTCCAGTAATTTGAGCATTTGCAAGTGACCAAATCCAACTCACTTAATTGACTGCTATTGTTATCCAGTTTGATAATAATTTGAGGGGATAGGGTGGATGTTTACATGTTTCTTCCTCCTACTGAAATATATAATGAAATTCCTTTTCATGCAACTGTTAAAATTTTTAACCCTTGCCATCAAGCATAAAAATATGTTCCCTCAATGAGAATGTTTACAAATAGGCTAAAGCATAGCCTAAATGTATTGGCTAAAATATTTCCTGTTATAAACTTCAAAACACAATTATAGGCTTTGTAGAAGAGTCATTTAATTGCAAATTTATGAGTAGTTGGCCTTCCCCTTATTCTACCTCTGTAAAATCCTTGGATCAATCATCTTCACTGAATAAGTGAATAAACTTTTAATTTTTAATGAAAAATTGGTGGATTTTAAAAGAGGCTATTAATCTTAAGTTGGTTACTTCTAGTTTAAGTTAAAGAAATTGTAATTCTATGCCCTACATAAGCTAATGCTATAAGTACGGGTGGTGTTCTGAGTAAAATCTGTAGTTGTGTACATGTAGAATGCACATATTTGTTCATGTACATACATGAATTGAGAACTCAACATTCTATAAGTTTTTAAATTGTGGGGATATATGCACAAAACCTTTGTGTAAGAAATCTTTGTTGGTAGTTCACTTTATTTATCATAAATTATTGTAATTTCAGGGAAATGATGGTCAGGTGGGTGCAGTATTCATCTACTATTAACTATATTCATCTACTATAACTTGTTCTGTAGAGTGACCCTGGAACCTAAGCTATGGGGTATTCTAGGTACTAGAACCACAGCTGGCACTCTGGCCTTCCTGCCATGATACATGAATTTCACATTCTACAGGGTTTAACCCTTTGTGCTTGAGAGGTGAGTCTCACTCACCATGCGATTTCATGCAGCAACTCGAGAGGTGACTGTCGCTCACCACTTCGTACGCTGTGGTAACTTCATGCGCGGTGGTAGTTGTTTACATTTAGTTCCTTCGATGCAGGATCCTACACTCTGTTTGTATAATCTAATGAAGTGTGAAATGATATCCCTTCGAATGGAGATAAGACTTTCTTATCCTTAGTTCCTTCAAATGGAGAGAAGATGTTCTTATTACGCAACCACGAACCGGATTGCATTTTCGGTCTCAGTTCGAATCTGACAGCCGTGGCAAAGAGCCTAGAAAAGTTGAAGTTTTTGATCCCCATTACCATGGAACGTAATAATGAAATAAGCTCTAGTGAAGATGAGTTTGATTTAGAGTTGCTAAACGAGGAAATTACATCTACACTTGGAGAGCTTGATGATAGAGAGAACGTGAGCAGTGATGATGATAATGATGAAGTAAGAGGTGTAAGAAGGCAAAAAATTAGAATAATAGACAGTGACAGTGATACAGGAGAAGAACCACAATCCGACAGTTCCGAATGGATTATCTGTCCAGAATCCAAAGAAATACCTCAGAGAATACCATTTATAGCCGGCAACAATCCTGTAGGACCGAACATATTTGCAGACATGAAAGAACTGTTAGATTTTTTTAAACTAATTTTTACTGATGAACTCTTAAATGAAGTAGTTACAGAAACAAGTAATTACGCTAGAAGAAAGTTAGAGAACAAGACGCTATCACCATTCTTGATATGGCGAACTAGGCACAGTGTGACTACCGAAGAAATGTGGGCATTTATTGGCGTTATGATAAATATGGGGACAATGCCGCTCGCGAATTTGCAAGAGTACTGGTCACGGATTGATGTCAGTTACATACCTTTTTATTCAAACAAATTTGGTATTACACCAGCTTTATCCTAGCTGAAGAGTTATTGAAATTGAAATGCCACTTTTCAGGAACAATACTAACAAATAGGAAGCATTTGCCAAACCAAATCAAAAAACCAAAATTCGGCAGGAAATCGACAATAGCATTCTGCAAGGGAAATACATTAGTCTTATCATGGAAAGACAAGAGGGTTGTCATGTGCTTGACGAATTGGAACAATGCAGGAATGACTTCTGTGAGAAGAATGTTACAAGTTGGTGTTGCAGTTACCGTCAAGAAGCCTAATGTTGTTATAAATTATATAAAACATATGGGTGGTGTCAATTGTGCTGGTCAATCAGCCGCAACGTACTGTTTCTTAGGAAAATCCTTGAAATGGTGGCGTAAACTGTTTTTTTGGCGGCTTGAAATTTGCTTTTCCTTTGAAATCATTTTGTATTAGAGGTAGTAAAGTCACCAAAAGGGCTACGAAACATCTCGAGTTGCTGGTTGGTCCACACTTAAACGGCCTCGAGTGCAAAGGGTTAATACAGCTTGAACTTTCCCCTCGCCTATCTACCCAAACGTTGGGTTCATTGATGAGGTGGACTATAAATTAATTTAAGTGAATCTTTTTGTAGAAATGGTATTTAGTTCCAAAGTATATTTTTACAGAGACTTCTGAGCTGGAGGATTTGCTAAAAGTATTCACTGTACCTTTCTTATCTTACCTTAACATGCAAGTCTTCTTCATTGTTTTCTTATTTTTCTCATGCTTTAAATGATTTCCAGGCTGAAAAAGAAGCAACTAAGTTGAGAAAAGATTTTGAAAAGTTGCAGTCAACTATTGAAAGTAACAATGAAAGAATAACCACTTTAGAAAGCAAATTGCTGAGGAAAGAAAAGGAGTGCTTGGAAGAGCAAATGACAAATGAGGAATTGAAGCAGGAAGTTGAAAGGCTGCAAGAAAACATCCTCTCACTTGAAAAGAAGTTGTAAGTTTCATTTTTTAGTGCAGTTAAACTCATGTGACTTGTGGCGACCATTCCCATAAATATTTTTTTAAATAGTCCCCTCCATAGTATAAATCAGCTATTTTTGCATGTATCTATAACTTGTTACTAAATAAATTGAATGCAGGTATGTAAGTAAAGAAGCAAATATTTCATTAGTCATGACCTGTAGAACTTAGTTTACAGAAAAAAATGTGCAAATGACCTCACTGAAATTACTCAATACACTCTAAACTCTGAATTACTTACTGAATACAAAGTGTGCTATTGAGGCATATGGTATGCTAAGTTCGATCTGGTACTGATGACCTGACAAAGAGGTGTTTTAATGCTTCTTAAATTTTTTCAATTAATATTTTTTGAATGTTTGAAGAAGGGTTGCTGATTTTAGATTGGTGATATAAATTAAGCCACCTAAATATGTATAAATAGATGGTTTACTCAACATAAATTTCAGTATATGCTTTGCTATGATTTAAATTAATAATTATTATTGTGTTATTATTTTAAATTACATTAGAAAAGCTTCTGCTGCTTCAAAAATTAGCATAAATATGGGAAATTTAAGCATTTCATTTGTGAGAACTCAACTTGAAGGTAATGGTTGTTCATTGAAATTTTTTCAATTCTGTGATATTATGAAAATGTGTATTTTTGAAAGATATGACAGTGTTAGTAGTACAGACAGAAAACAGTATGACTCCTGTTGAATTCTGTGACACTTGTTTTGAATTATTTTATTATTGTCACATTTAAATTTTCAGAGAAAAAGAAATGGCTGATGTCCACAAGTATCAGAAGAAAGCACTAGAATTTGGAAGTCATCTGGAACAGACACAAAAGGAAACTGATGATCCAATGAGGTATGGGAAGAAGTCAAGGTATCGAGCCTCCACGTTACCTCCACATACTCGTTTCACTGTTAAAACAAAACAGGGCTCAACTTCAACTCAACAAGTCAGCAAAGCAAGCATTCAAACTTACTCCAAAGAAATCTTGCGAAATAAATCTGTCCAAGGATCGTTAATGGGTTGTGTTGATCCCTTAGAATGGACTCCGCCTAACTCTGCTGCTCGTTCATCACTCACAGTAATTCACAATTTGCCCAAGGTTCACGTTAAATATGAGAGCTTGCCATCATCGACAAAGGTGATTTCTTCTCTTGACAAATGTAAGGGAAAGCTCCCCACATCTTTGTCCAATGCTCATGATACTGCTGGACAGAAGGCCTCCAAAGGCAGTGATACTTTTAGAGTTAAGGAGGACCACAAGCCTCACAAAACTGATGTCATAGAAAATCTTTCTGCTCCTGCCCAGCTCAGATGGCATGGCACCCTACCATCTGGCAGGTCAGTTTCTTACTAATCCTCTTGAATTTCATTTCTTTCTCCACAGCTTTTCACTTACTTCAATCCTTGTGTACCCTATCACACTTCGGTAAATTTCCATTTTAATCCATCGTGCATGACATGATTCTTCCATTTTTTCTCTTCTTAAGAATTAATTTTTCTTTTTTGTTCCTGACTTGAGTCTTGTATTCTTGAATATAGGCTAAAGTTGCTTATCATTGCACCATTGGCATGCCCAGTAACTTTTTGAGAAGTCAATTGCATTGATAATGCGAAATTATTCTTAAGGCATTTTATTTGCAAAAATTTTATATTTCTTTTATTAAAGATGCCAGTTAAGCTATTGAGACATCAACGTACACTCCAAAATTTTGGGGGCCTTTTCAGAGAATTTCTGAGTGCATTAAGGATGCCTCTCTAGCTTAAATGGCCAAAGCACTCGGCTGGACACTGAGGGATCCGTGTTCAAATCCTGGTCAAGGCAGGTGATTTTTTCAATCTAAAATTGTTGCATTGTAATGTGCATTTAGTGGATGCTCCATTAAAAGTTACTGTTAAGGCATCTCCTGCAGTTTCTTGGTATTTGAAAAGTTCTTTCTTGCAATGCTGTCTAAGAAATAGATTCCAAAATATGATCCTTCAAAGTTTGTCGCATGTTCTTTTGAAAAGCTCATTTTAATAAATAAACACTTGCAATTCACTAATAGCTATAGAAATGTGCACATAGACATCTGTACAAAATGATGCATCAGTGAAATATGCAAGTATTTAAATATAAATTAATAATTGGAATTTTAAAAATGCTGTTCATTAGTTTAAATGCTAGCTGAGCATGACTCGTAACCATTTCTATTCTTACTAAAATTATATCTTCTGACTCTGTATTATTTGGTTTGAAAACAATATACTATAATTAAAAAAATGTTAACTAGTATAAATGCTGTACATATAGAATTTGATTAAGGACAGTATATAGATATTTTACAGTGTAGAAGTAAATTTAAAAGTGTATGATAAATCCAGTGGTATTACACAGCAACTAAAACTTGACTTACTCACTACATAAATCCTTATTTCCCAGTCCATAAGACGCACCCAGATTTTTCAGGTTAGAATTTAAATTTATTTATAAATAGAATTATTTAAATACTTGGATCAGACAGGCTAGGGTCAAATTATTTTGATGTTAACACTCAATTTGATGAAAATGGAATTGTTACATTAAAAAATAATCAGCTACACATATGTCAAAGTTTGCTCATTATAGAGTTTACAAAATTTGATATCACTTGGCCAAAATACATTTCAGCTACTTTGTTTCAGTGTTCTGAATTATAATTCACAAATTCAAGTTTAAATGCAATACTGTAAGACTATCTTCTCTCATTAAAGATCCTATGAGTTTAATTATCAATTTTATATGGATATTTTAGTCTTATTTATCATTTTATATAGATTTTAACTTCTTATGTGATGCTTAGTTTCTGACATTATTTTGTTATAAAAATTTGTATTAAAAGAAGCCATTTCCTGTGCCTCTACAACACTCATATATTACTTAAGGTTTGAATGCCTGTAGATGCTGAGGCTATCGGGGAGATACAATATATGTGTGTGTATCAGCAGAGGAGCAACATCCCCATTAGACCTAAGAAAATTTCATGACAGCATCACTTGTGAGGTGAAACAAAATTTGCTATTTGCATAAAATTACGAATTGTATGATTTATATAATTTTTTAGAAAGTACTTTCAACGAAATATTAAAAATCTGTTGCTTGCTACTGACTCAACAGAGTGATATTATTGAAATTTATAATCAAAGAAACCATTTTCACTGCCTGATGCTGGAAAAAATACTAAATAGTGTTTATCCTGTGTAATGGCTGGCACTTATATGTCAAAGTTAAACCTGCATACACTTGACCCATAAGACGTAGGCAGATTTTAGAGCACATTTTGGAGTAAAAAATTGCATCTTATGGGCTGGGAAATGTGGTAATTATGATGACTATGCTTAATTACTTATTAATTAATCCCTGTGCCCTCGCGAGTACTATAGCCTGTGCACACTTTACATGACTTGACTAAGGATATCAATAATAATCTTTAGTTGTCGTTCCTGGTGAACTCTAGATCAACACCCAGAACCCAGTGGCCATAGGCTATTCATCATTCTTAGTAATATTTTGAGAAAATACGAGTATTGTAATAGTTAAAAAAATTTGAAATTTCATGTTTAGTTTGATCTATAAAATATGTTTTACAAAATGACATAAGCCATGTCACCTTGGCGCTTAATAGTATTTATACAGTTGGCATTTTAGGGTAGTAGGCCATGATGTTTTCTGGGTGGATTTTTATTTAGAAGAAAATAATTCTAAAAGTAATATTTTCACATGCTCTATTGCAAATGTGAATGGAATATTCAGTACCATTCATTTCATATGTATCTCTCATATTTGCAGCATGCACATCAAGTGGATTTAACGATTTTCAGCACGGATACATGTTACATGTTTCCATTTTCTAAGAAAGGCAAAAAATAATGAGTTATAATGATAATAATGTGCATGGAACAATTTGTTAAGTGTAATAAACATTGGAACTAAAAAATCTCCACGAATAGAAATCCACGTTTTAGTAATTTTTTTATTTTTTTATAAATATTGACTCAAATACCCAAGTTAGGAAATTGATGAGATTCACCGTGTGATAAGGTTGCTTTGGATGGTGATGACAAAATATTAGGGACCCAAAAGAAAGCACATATTGATGTAAATCATTAAGCTGATTATAATTTCAACTTTTCTACTTGCAAAAGGAGTTATTGAAATTTTTTTACAAACATTTTAATGTGTACTTGAAAGCCAATATTCATTAGTGTACATTATCCCAGGGGTGCTTCATTTGGCTGTAAAGCAGTCTTTCCCTAATTGCCATATATAAACAGAATGGCTGGCCTTCCTCAAATCCTTGAAAACTAAAAAAACCAGGAATGTTGGGGAGTTAATGTTTTTTTTACCAGGAAAAAGAAATTGAAAATTGACTTGTGTGTATTTTCATATGAATCAGTGTTTTTTTAATTAGCGGATTTCAATATGTTATTTATTCTGTAAGAATAAAAATAATTGTGCATCACATATGTGCACTTCCAAGGGGTATTTGTACAGTTAATCAGGCCAACAGAGTGTTGTGCTACAAAACCACTACTTGTGCTTTCCTGCATTTTTTTCTTTGTTGGCTGTTTAATTTTGTTATTTTTTATTTATTACACAAATGGGCGTCACTTTTTGGGATGGTATTTTCTCTTAGCCCCTTACCTATAACCTTAAACCCTTATGCTCTTGCTGGCCTTCTCGGCTGGAAACTGTTTAGGAATAGTATGAATGAGAAAGGCCTTGAATGTGATGGCATGCCTAATCGACAACATCTTTAATTTGCTATGTTGATTAAAAAAAGCTCTTCAGATGACTTTTGATTAACAACTCTCACAAAATTTACCCAGGCAGGTTACATTTTTGGTTTCCTTATGGCTTTCTTTCAAATTTCGTGTTATTATAACTCCATATTGGTGGAGTCACATTCTTAAGCTTCATAGGACTGTTAATGTATTGTACAGAATATTAGTTGATAGGTTATAAGAAGAAAACTACCAGGACAAATATATTTACAAATGAGAATGATGAAAAATGTGTAATAGAATGTGATCATGCAGAAAAACATCAGTTCTTAATTCAGAGAAAAGTCTTGGAAAGTTGTGGAAGGTCAAATCAAGAACACACTAAGTGCTCTACCTTTTTCAGTATTAGGCAACTAATTTATTAATTGAAATGTACTTGTTATCCAAAAATGCTCTGAGTTAAGTTTCTCAAGAAAGTAAATCTTGAAGTTTGAGTTTATTTTCAATAAAGCCACATAAATCACATATAAATGCATACATATTTGGATACCTTTTGTTTTCCTTGCATTTACGTGGGTTGAATTTTATTTAAAACTTATTCCTCATTCTTAATTTGTTTTTTAAGCATGTTTGTAAATATTTTTCTGCTGCTTGTTATTGTCTATTGATTCCTGATTGTAAAATTTTGACCCACTGGCTTTTAAGCAAGGGAAATTACAACGAACAAGAATGTCCTTTAACAATATGAGCAATGGCCAGGTAAAACTAGATAAGTATTCCACTGACATAAAATAAAGAAACTTTCCTGACTTTCATTTGATGTTATTAACTTGACTCTGCATTAATATTTCAGTGAAGTTAGTGTTGCAGTGGATGAGAAAGATGACGATGAAGACCTCTTGATAAGGCTGGATTCTCCGACAAACTCGTACTTCAGTGGATGAAGAAGTGTTTAGTAATTCCAATGAGTCCTATAGAAATGTACTGTCTGATCAAATATATTTAAAGCAATGGTTGTGATGCCTTAGTGGAAAGTAAATCTGGTAAAAATAATCCAGAAAAACGACATTATTATGAAATGAATGGTAGTTATAATTTCTCATGCCAAAGTTTATTTTACTATGAATTGAAATCTTTGTATATATTTTTGTAACAGAGTATGGACTGTTGTTGTGCACTTTTAATGTAAGATAAAATGAAACACATTCTTTAAATGTTAATAAAGCTTTAATTATATAAATACTGCATTTAGTGATTTTACAATCATGTATTGCTTATTCATATGATTTCAATGTTTTTTTTTTCAAGGAATCACTGTAACAACAGGGAGATAGGTAGGAACTCACTAAATTAGATGGTGTTAAGCCATACATTTGTAGAATTTACAGTATATACATATAATTGTTATCAATCATTCGTGCTTTACCATAATGAGTAGCATTTAAGACAGAAATTTTCACTCAAGTTACCTCCCAGGATTTTTCAATTCACTCTAAAATCAGTGCCTTAAAAATATATATTTAATACGAGGTCTGTCCAATGAATACATGAACTGAGGCCATAAAAACTATTTTGCAAAATTTAGTCTACATTGATTTTGTCCCCTTTAGAGTGCTCTTCATTCGTTGTATGCACTTATTCCATCTTCTTTTTCACTGTTTAAAGCACCCTTGGAAATCCTCGGCAGAAAGGCTTTTTAGTGTTCACGTCGTTTCTTAGTTTATTGTGTCTTACCAGTGATGTCCCCTCATCACATTTTTGAATTTTGGTAATAGAAAAAAGTCGCAGGGGGGGAGATCTGACAAATAAAGAGGATGATCAAGGATGGTAATTGCAATTTTTGCCAGAAAATGGCAAACAATCAATGCTGGATGTGCAGGTGCATTGTCATGGTGAAAGGCCCATCCATCATATTCGGTTAAAATAGTGTGCACTGCTGATTTTCTTAAATTTAGTTCTTCAGCTACCATTTGGACAGTTTTTTGACGAGTTTTCTTCAGAGCATTATCACCGTAAAAAGCTGTCAACATTTAAAGTAATTTTTTGGCAGCTTTTACTGCACTTTACCAAAAAACTTGATGTTGATTCATTGTTTAGTGATTTTGCCAATTCCCATTTTCGACAAACAGTAAAAACCAAGGGCAACAGTAAACAGCACAACTGGCACCATACGCACAGCTCAATGATCTGCCAAGCACAACCGGCTCGTTAGGTATCAGGCATCTATCCCAGCTAGTGGGCAGGGCTATAGTCTGCATCATGGATGTCAGATTGCACCACTTCACGCATTTGTTGCACAGACCATGGATAGCCCTCTACAAACTTGATGACTGATGGCCTCTAGAGCTGTGCTGTGAAGCAATGGTAATTACTCCTGGCAGGGTCACCCATGCTACATAGGTTGAAGGTTAGGGACCAAACAAAAGATGGTCCGCTCAGCATCTGGTCCTAATAGAGGTAGCTGGAAAGGTCCCTGACCCCAGAAAGGCAGCCATTTGAGTGATGAGGTCACATTCAAAACACTGTTGTGGAAGGTAGCAGGAATCCACCTCAATTATTTATCCCATGGACAGTGATGAAAAAGATTTGAGAATGATCCTGGCAACTACAGCATTCAGTCCCCAACGGGCTGCGTGTTGTGTCAATCGGCAGGAGAGGTATGGCTTCTGGGGTCATCATCTCATGAAATTCTTGCAAAACAATAGAGACAGCAGCTGCACAGGAGACTAAGCAGAGAGAGGACTGAAGTTATTTGAGTGTTAAAAGTGAAGCTTATACCTTGATGGTCGGATAGAAGAGGCTTTCAGAGTCAAGAAAAGGGATAGCACTAGTTCCAGTTGATTACAGGAATGTTCAAATACATCACTAGGGGAGCGATACACAGGAGCAATGATCAGATTTAGGTCCCTCAACATGGCAGATATTTCAAAGTGCAATTTATTTCAGAATTAGTCTTAGGCAATTACTTTAAAGAGCATACTTTTCGAGGCATAAATTCAGGTATCGTCATTTTTTAGTACATATCGGCAATAGAATGATGCCAAGATAAATCACTAATGCTATACACATCAACTTCATTTTTGTAAGCCAATGTTCATTGAGACGTAATACATTGTAGCCACCATGTTTGACAACTGCTACTATCTCAGATATCTTATTTCGTGGATATCTCACATAAATAAATTATAATATAAATAAATATGGCAAAATAAATAAATGACAATATAAATTAATGGCCAAGAGCAAGGGGACAATATTTGGAAATATAGTACCATATTTCATAGGCTCGAATAACTGCATAAAATAAGTAGGTATTGGATAATGACACGGAAACCTGATTTGATAACTAAATTGATAAAATGAAACCAAACCCAGCGCAGGAAAACAGCATGTATAGGTATCATAAAGTTTGCCTTCGCTTGAATTGACCAAGGCTACCTTACGGATTTAAAAAAATACTGAAATTAAATATCAATAAAATTGAAATAGAGAAAAAATCTCGATGAGATGATTATTTAATTTAACCGCTATACATTCTCGCATTTCGTATTTCATTTTATGTGAATTGCAGAGTTTTTCATATCTTTACGTCATACCGGTGAGATATGGAACCCGTGAACGTGTTGTTGAATCAGGTTGAAAAATGGTTAAACTGTATTATTCTAAAAATTACCTTTAACTGCTGACTTAGTGCCTCTTAAAATATTGCAATGGAAAGCGAAATATTTGTATGAAATTACTCAATTGTTACTTGTATATTGTGTTATCTATGGCAAGGTTTCGTTTAACAACATCTGCCCAATTATTTTATTACAGACTGTAAATCCAGATGACCTTACCCCAGAACAGAGATGGAGGTAGTTAAATTTAAAATGAATTTTGGGCATTTGGCTATTTCAGTATGTTAACATTACTTCCTAATTTAAGGTTGGAACACATGAAAATTCACGAGCAACATAAGGGCCATGAGTCAATGCACGCAGAAATGATACTAATTCTTCTAGTCACTCTTGTTGTTGCCCAAGTTGTCTTAGTAGAATGGAAGAAGAGGCACTACAAGTCTTACCAGGTTAGTATTGTCTGGAAGTATTTGTTATTCTATTCGTGCTGGTTCATGCTCGCTGCATTCACAGAAAAAGGCTTTTAGAAAACATTTCGTCATGCTGCAGATAACGGATATGGGTAAACTGTGTTTTATTCACTATGGAGATATTAGTGAAAGACTTATTTCTGTTTCAGACCGCTACCCTAATTGGTATGTGGGTAATACCACTTGTGCTGTGTTTACGGAATCAATGGTGGCGGTTTATATTTACGTGGCTTTCCTTTTCCTGTATAACATCTCTTGTGGCTCGGAAAGCCCTCCAAAAACCTGTACAGGGGACTACGCCGAGGTTGTTTCTG